>CM032062.1:39492139-39504466 GCA_018831715.1 Matsumurasca onukii
TCTTTAGATAATATAGTTTGTTGTATACACAAACAGGTTCTTAATAAATGTACTCTTTAAAAAATAAATATAAAGTTAAATTAAAGGCTTTAGCTAGTTGAGCAATGAACATTTACTACTTGTTTAGAAAATCTTTGGGCCCATCAGAGTGAAATAAAAATTGTAGTTGCAAATTGTTTGTGTTGAAAACAGTGATTGTCAAGCCTCTGTTCTGTTGAGCTTTGTATGGAGGTTCTTTGATACATTTTTTAAAACCATGGAACGAGAAATCAACTTCACCTAAAAACACATTGTTAAAACCACAGTGAAGTATCTCAATACAACTAAAACTGTAGACGGTGTCAATTGATTTTAACCGACTTCAAAAAGGAGGAGGTTACTCAAGTCAAAGTTAGACTTTTTTAATCTATGTCTGTCCACGGATTTCTCTGGAATGACAACACCGATTTTGATGCGGTTTGTTTTGTTTGGTAGGGCTATACCCCATAGTGGTCCCATTTAAATATCTTTTTGATCGGACTTATATTTCTATATAAAAGTAAAACCCTCGAAAAATATCAAAACCCGTGTACTGCGTATTTTGCATGGTAAAACACTATTACGAACGGAAATGGATTTCTATAGCATATTTCGATGTAGAATTAAATTTGCAACAAGTTAGTAGCCTTAAGTTCTTCTAAAACTTGGGTATTGTTGAGATAAACAGATATTTTCGTCTAAAAATACTCGAAAGAATGTCTTATTTACAGAGTTATAGACGCCAAACTATACACTTGATCAAATTTGAAGGAACCAAGTGAGGGTCAAATTTAATTGTCTTTAAGAAAATATATATATTTTGTTATGATTATATTCATATTTACCGAGCTATGACCTCCTTCTCGCTCAAAACACGTAATTTTATTGTTTTATGCCTAATCACGAATAACTTTGAACGCGGCCATCATTTTACACCTAGTTTGCGTTGATTATTAGATCCTAACTCATAGTGATCATTTAAATATAGTTTTGATCGGACTATATTTCTATATAAAAAGGTAAAAAAACTCAAAAAATCTTTACCTGATGATGAATATTTTGCGTGGTAAAACACTATTTTGAACTAAAATAGGACTTCAATAGCACTATTTCGATGTAATATTAAATTTTTAACAAGATGGTAGCCTTATGATCTTCAAATATTTGAGTGTTGCTGAAATAAACAGCTATTTTCGTCTAAAAATACTCTAAAACATTTCTTTGTTATTTATAGTCGAGTTATAGATACCGAACTAAACATCTGATCAAAGTTTTGAAGGACTATGTGAGGGTCAAATTTAATTGTCTTTAAGAAAATATATATTTTAATGTGATTATACTCATATTTACCGAGCTATGGCCTCCTTCTCGCTAAAAAAACACGTAATTTTTAGCACTTCATATAAGTTTGATAGCCTTAGACACTTAATTTTCAATATAATAAACCCGGTAATGATAAGATTCTGTGCATAGCTAAGCTTTCAACAAAAAACGTATTTTACAAGCTTTGAAACCCTTTATAGATTCTGTAAACAAGAATAAAATGTCCAAAATTTCATGCCGAAACGTGTACTCCTTGCATGCTTAGTAGTATAGGTATCACTTCGGCAAGGCTATAAAAATGGTAAAGGTATACTAATTAAAATTAAATTTTCTACAAAATGGTTTCCATAAAGTGTTTTAAGTACTGTAAAACTTATAAAAATCTGATACATTTTACGCAAATACGGTTTTGTTCCCGTATTTTAAGCTGATGTGTTTTCATTTTGATGTGATTGAAGTATATGATAATGGTACCGTTCTGTCCAGAACATAACTTACTCAAACATTGTACCCTGATACGTTTAAAATACGTATATTTCTGGAGAAAATTCGAAACAATCAGACATTTTGAGGGTAAGCGTGAACTACTCGTACATTTAAACAGCATTTGCGTTAATTTCAACATGATTAAATATGTACATAACTGTACAAACAAATTCAACCTGTAAAATGTTCAGAAATCAGCTCACCTACATACAGTAGTTTAAAATTTTAAGTTAAAGCCAGAAAGTTAGAAAACACAAAAGTGACAATTAGCAACAAAACCGGTACTAATTTGCGAGGCTAAAGGACAGCGCGTTAGTATGAGCAATGTTAACCACTCTAATACAGCAAACTTGCGCAATAAAGAGCAACCAATCCATAAGTCATAGATAACAAAAATATCAATTAATCAGCAAAGCAAGCGGTCAATGTTCTGCATTGTTACCATGCCAACCACAAAGAGCCTCCGCGAGGTCCAAAGGACGAAGCGTTGCACTGACGTGTCGTAGCATTTCGTCAAGTGTCGTTTCGGGAAAATACTCAACCGTAACATTTCGTGAATTGAGGATTAGTAACTACCTACCTGGTTACGTGTCATTTCGTAAAGTAGCGTTTCGTCCATTGTGGACTGAAATTTAGGATTGTTACAATCCTTTGTCGCAAAATATTGAGTCGGTGCTGCTTCTTCTTTGATAATATTGCTTCAGCAGCACCGGCACAGGATTTTTTTTTAAGTGAAAAAAGATTGTAACAACTCTAAATTTCAGTCCTAATCTTCAAATAGTGTGCGCCCTATGGGTATTCTAATATGTATTAACAAATTTATATTTACTATATTGGACACCATGAAATGAGTACTGCTGTAATGTACTACTGTAGTGTAATGGATACATTATTGTATGTTCGCATAAAACATCAGAAACTCGTTTTTAATTATGTAGCATGTAAAGCAATACAGGGTGAATTACAAATTATTTCAAATTTTTTAGAGCATTTACTGTAGGTTGTTTTAAAGTCGGTTCAATTTTTGTTAAAAAGTTTTTATTCGATTCACACATGTAATGGTACAATTTAATTGCATACAAAATTTTGATAGGAATGTTCGTTTTTATTAAACAAAAGAATGTACGAGTAGTCTAAAGAAATTACGAGTACCAAACTTTATAAAGATGTGTTAATTAAATTATTGATTGGTAAAAGATAATCTGTAAGTATTAGGGTATAGTCGTTGTTCAGCGTCACTTTGAAGGTCATAGCATAATTTAGACTTATCAGTGAGGATGGTTTCAGAAACGGCCTTGAGTAGAGCGCATCAGAGTAGCATCAGAGCCAATTAGAGTAGCATCAGAGCCATCAGAGTAGCATCAGAGACATCAGAGTAGCATTAGAGCCATCAAAGTAGCATCAGAGCCATCAGAGTAGCATTAGAGCCATCAAGTAGCATCAGAGCCATTAGAGTAGCATCAAGCGCATCAGAGTGGCATCAATAAGCTATCATAGTAGAATCAGAGCCATCAGGTAGCATCAGAGCCATTAGAGTAGCATCAGAGCGCATCATGTGACAGCATCAGGCTATATTTAGAATCAGAGCCATCATGGTAGCATTAAAAACCATTAGAGTAGCATCAGAGCGCATCAGGTAGCATTAGAGCCATAAGAGCATCAGGAGGCGTCTGGTGGCATCAGAGCCATCAGGTGTCATCAGCGCCATCATACTATCATCAGGCGTGAGTAGCACAGACCATCAGGTAGCATCAGAGTAACATCAGAGCCATCAGAGTAGCATCAGAGCGCATCAGAGTCGCAGAGAGCCATCAGAGTAGAAATTTCGTAATAGTCGCATTACATTATATGAACTATTAACTAGGGCATTATAATAACTATGAACGATCTATAAAGCTTTTTGTGTATACCACAATTTATCATAATAGTACAGTAAGAATTTGTTGGTTATTAAACTTATTCTTGACTAAAAAACCTAACTGTTAACATAAACTTTTAACAATGTAACAATGTTATAACTCAGTTCCTGTTCTTATGTCCACATAGTAATGTATTCAGAAAGATATACAGTACGTAATATACCCTAACTAATGTATGCTTCGATGAGTCAAGAAGTACCGTCTGAGCTCTTATCGGATCGTTTTACCTCTATGCGGGAACACTCTAAACATGTCAACGATTTTTGCATAATTCTTTACGGTTTCAAAAGAACAAACTTTTACTCTAGTTTATAAATGAACTACCGTTTTCATGCGAGTGAATCGAATTTCTTTTGCAATTTGTTACTCTTATTCGCTCCGTTCACAGCCTCGCTTTGGCATTTGGTCGTTCTATTGCCACGGGCCTTCGGCCTCAGCTTGGCCTTCAGTGAGACCACGGGCGTTACGAGGCTGTTTATCCTTCACAGCCTCAGACGGTGGTCCATTATCAGAGGCACTATGAGGCTGAGAGTTTTCCGCCATTTTGTGTTTTTAACTAAAAATCTATTACACACGGAACAGGTATTTGATCGATTTGGTTGAAATAGTTTGCAAAGATGTTGCTGAAATCAAAACAAAAATATATATAATACAACGTTTTTTCTTTAAAATGGTGGCTGTTTTAAGCTTTAAATTTTAAATAACTAGGAAATGAATAATTTTTATAACTTTGTGGTATGATGACATTTTTTAACTTTATTGTTAAACTAACGACACCAAATCCAAAAGAATCCGTTTAAAATGAGTGAGATATGAACATCATTATGGTTTAGAGCTTGAAGCTGCTGTAAAAACATGAAAGCACTAGTCTCCACTCTCCGGCGTCACATCAATAATGGTGTCGTAGCTCAGCACAATACAACACTGCACTGCGCTGCATGTCGTGTCATGTGATGTCAACATGCTGTAGGTAATCCATCACACACCAGCTCTTGCATCCGCTTGTCGCAAGCCAGCAACCAATCAAGAGATCGCCTGAAGATGCTCATAGCTGAGCAAAACGGTGCTGAAGCAAGCGAGGAAAGTACACTACAATGTGGGATATCAGCTAGGATGGTGCAGTAGAGTATGCTACATCTTTTATAATTCACGTATGATTCAAAACTCATTTATGAATATTGTTCACAAGTCTATTCGAATAAAACAGTAGTGAGACCAATAAACACTGAATCAAAATCAGAATATTTTAAATGCGTAGTAATTGATATATTGTGATTGTGAGCCATATGAGCCACTTGTCCCCCGCCGTCTGATTAAAAGCGCTAGTAGAAAAACGTACCGAAATTTTGTTCCAAGACGATGAAGGTTTAAATCAGTCGTCTTCACTGGTGAATCGAATCGACATTTCACCTTAGCAACGACTCATAATATTATTGCTGATCTGGGGCTCGAAAAATCCTCACGAGACAAGTGCAGATACACGAGACTGCCCCAAGATAAATGTTTTTTTTTTCATATCCCGGCGGAAAGTTTATGGACCTTTCTTTTTTGGTGAAGCAACTGTAACTGGTTCTTCTTACCTTGATACACAGAACACAATGACTCTTCCCTCAGTTGAAAGGATATGAACAGAAACTTCATTGTCTAGCTAGATGTTGCCTAACCTCACTGGCATAACGGTACGCGATTGTTTAACAACACTATACCTGACCACTGGATTTGCCGCACAGGGCTTGACAAGCTTTCAAGTTGTTTCCACAACAAACAAGTTGTTAAAAACAGGTTGTTTCATGGTCACCAGATCTAAACGCCATGCGGTTTCCTTTGGGGCTTTATCAAAGATCGTGTATATTGCCTCTGCTACCAGAACCCCTCGAATTAATAAACATGATTGAAGCAGCTGGTTCAACAACTTCTCTTGCAACATTTAGGGAAGAGCTTGAATATTGACTTGATGTGCCGGGAACCAATGGTTCTTATATTGAACACTTGGAAGCTTTAGGTTCAACAGTTTGGGTTGTTTCATTTTAAAACATCATTATCACTATGGTTAACGTAATAAATATTATGCATCGTTAAACACGATATTTTTTATTTCATTTCGAAAACACCCGTTATACTCGTGCTACGCGTATTGCACCTTCTAGTTGCATCAACAAATTAGTATTTCGGTGGTACTTTGCTAAAAATAACGGTGTTGTTGTCGAGATTACCACTATATTAGAGGAGTGTGCGTAACACGACAAAGCTCTATAGAGTACACAAGGGACACAAACATGTGTCTGTGTATTGTCCTGATAGAGAGAAGATGCATTTCATCTCTGTGCTCGTCTATCCTGGTAGTCCATTAGTATGGGTTTAGATTACAGAAGATCTAGAGTTGGTGGAACTAATTTCAATGAAGCAATGGCAATTGGCATTTTTGGTTATAGAGAGGCATCTTCTGTAATACTAAAGACTGGTGTTGTAAAGAGAATAAATTGATGCCATTAATGTTTTACACATATGAATAAACAGTTTGAAAGGACGAGTTCACTATAAATTAGTAAATTCACAATAAAACATGAGTACTTTGAGACATATTTTAATTTTACGACTAGTTTCAAATATTCCATTTTCAAGTGTGTTAAAATGGCCTAGAACTAAGATGTATAAATAAACAAATATTAACCCATTTTTCATGACTTGTAGACTGCTAGAGAAAATGGGCAAGGTCGAAAACCGGTCGTATAAAATAAACAAATATATAAAGGGTGCTATGTTTTTCTAACAATATACCTATAAGTAAGAAAGTATCCCTGTTTTGTGATTCTTTTCACATATGAATAAACAGTTGTTTAGGACATTATGCAAGTTAGTCGAAAAAAAAATTTTGAAATACCAGCCCTAAAACGAATGACTATTAAACGTGAGAAATAAACCATTAAAAGAGAACATTTTAAAATTTGACTTACTCAGCGAAACAAATTTAAATAGTCAGTAAAGTTTACGAGAAATGGGATGTGTCAAATCTTACATGAAAATATTAGCATTTACTTCAATAGTACAAAAATAACTTAGAGGTCTATCTTATCAATGGTTTTCTATAAAAGCGTCAAACGCTTTAAAAATAATTTAGTACATAGATTGTAATTTTTAACTATTTTTTTATAGTTATTTCATAGTAACAACAACTAGGCATTCTGAATGAACACTATCAAGATATCATTTCTTAGCTCATGGTTTGTTAACTAACAGGTACTGTTACTCTAACAACTCCAATTAATGGAACAAGACGACAATCAGCTTCTTGGCTCTAACACTAGGGCGTAGTTAGTAGATCCCGAGTAAGGCTTACATCTCAGTCAAGGTATAATGCATTTACATACTTGTGGAAAACTAAACTGGTTAGAAACAAAAGAGGTGGCTAATCGATTTTTTCTGGTAAACGAACTTCACTGACATATTACAAAGAAAAATTGTACCAAATTTAGTGAAAATTGCACAAAAGTTCTACTTGAGATGATACACATATATACATATGTATATAAAGTGTGAACAAATTCTCAAAACGCGTTCTGGGGTCGAAATCTGTGCTCATTCATGGTCCTGGGCCTAGCCACCGGCTGACGGCATGAATAATTTTTAAAGGAAATTCGATAGTAAGTATTTCTGGTGTAAGAATATAACTGAACAAACTAAATAAATTGTTGTTTTAAAGTAAATTAATCTTCTTGAAAATCAGTTTTTTGGTATATATTTTAATACAGTTTAGCCGGTTGTTTAGAAAATATGCAACACCTTGAATTCATTTTAAGTGTTATCCCTTATTGTGGTTATTTTGGTTTTGATATTACGAAAATTATTATTTTCCTCTTTAGGAGTTCAAATGGTACAAACGACAGTTCTCACGTGTTTCAACGATAGCTTATTTGGTTAACTGTTACAAATCTTTCAAAGGAGATAAGCCTTTCGGTAAACAAATTAAATTGGATATCTAAATTCAAAGTGAATCACGTAACTAAAGTTTCTTTGCGTACCTATCAATACTTATAAAACTTCACTGTTCCATGTTTACCACGTTAAAAACTATGGGTTAGAGTTCTTCTCATGAGTGAGTTGTGCAAGTATAAGGTCTAAACATTGGTAGGTCGCATATTTAATGTTGATTGTTAGCTGAGGTCTGTGAGTTACGATGAACCTGATCAATGGAGCATTATTCAAGCCATGAACAGATTTTACTAACAGAACCAATATTCTACCTTTACGTACTAAACCAAATCTAACCAATCTACTAACGTCAAAGTCTTTTCATAATATTATAGACAGTAAGAGTCTCCTCATTTCTTCGTTTTATTTTTTGGGGATGTGCGGCTGAAATACTTTATTAAAATTATAATGGAAAGAACTGAAATAAAACATTAATGTATTCAGAAGTAATTATAATGTTCACAACATAATTATTCCACATGTCAATCCACACACTTGCCGAAAATCATAAAAAATGTCTATGCGTTTGACCATATTGCAAACTAAAAGTTGGTTACCACGTTCACTGCGTATTAGTTTGGTTTATTACACACGTGCTAATAAAAACTAATAAATTTTAAAAATTACAAACGATATTGACACACAGTAATACATAGCTAATACCGCTTTCTTACACTCCTTAACACGCAATGATAGCTTCCACATCAAGCTGTATACTAACGAGTGCTTTTAAATAGAAAATATGACTCGTCTTACACATTTTTGAAGTGATTTTAAGCCAAATGAGACCTTTTTGTAAGTGACTAATGATGTTAGCGTTTTCAAAGTTAATTGATAACTTCATGATAATAGCCACCAGATTACTATGACTCAGTGAATAGGTTTATGTTACCTCGTTGAGATTACTCGACAGATCAACAAGGTACCTAAACCTATATATCAATTAATAAATATAGTTCTTTATACAATCAAAACACATACAAATCACTTTTAAAGGCTTATATTTCGGTACAATGTTACCTTGTCGAAGCCTATGAAACAAAATACAAAAATAAATACTTTGACTGTTTACAAAACACATGTTGCACAAGGAATAATAATTATCTTATATTTAGTCCATCTGGGGTCCGATTGTAGTACCAACTGATGAGCAATTTCTGTGTTTCTTATATTTAGTTGATAAAAGGTTGACGATCGGTGTGGTTAAATCATAAAATCTTCTAGCTTATCAATTTGGTGAAAATAGCGTGACTGCTGGTCGCTCTTGATTTTGATGATATACATCGAAACGATGATTAGTCATCCTGATTCTCAAAGGGTTATTGTTTTGCCGATATAGTCTTTGGAACAAATTTTGCATTTTTGATATGACGTTTGAAGTGTTGCAGTCAATTGTGCCTCTAATGGGATATTCTGACACCACTGTTGTAGTCATTTGCTGGTAATCATTTTGCATGTTCCACAACGTGGTGTATTACATAATTTACATATAATTTTGCGGGTTATCAGAACATGTTATAATTCAATTTTAGGATAGAGGATGTTTTCAAATTTGGAGGTTTACTAAATATAGCTCTGGGAGGTTTGAAAATAAATGTTTGGTGTCTGGAGAATTTTGGATATGGAAGGCTACTTTTAAATTCCATTGATTTTGTGGAGGCTAGAAATAGGTTGTGATGAATTTTGGATCATTTTGGAAGAAGCATCACTGTTGTTGTTTGGACTTTTAATTTGCTGTTGTATGGTTTTATTAGGATACCTCTGTTTGTTAAAGGTTTGACAGTTTGTTAATATAGCTGTCAAAATCACTCTGATTGCTGCAAGGCTTTGCTCTAATTGCAAAGACTCTTAGAATTTGCGTTTGCGATGCAATCGGGTGCAGCTGGAGTAATGGAGGTATTGCATATGGTTGGTCTCTTTTAAGTGTATTTTAGTTTTATAGAAGATCACAATCAAAAATATATCCAGGTCCAAAGGTTATGCAAGTATCAGAAATTTTCCAAGTAAAATTTAGTATGCAGAAACTGTTTAAATCGTTTAGGAAATCAAGTAGTGTATCCATTCCATGCTGCCAAATTACAAAAATATCGTCTATAAACCTTAGTATAAGTAAAGGTTTATAGGTTTGGAAAAGGATCATTCAAGGACTCTTGACCCATTTAGCGAATGAGAGCCATCCTTGTTCCATAGCGGTGCCTTTGATTTGAGTAATTTTGGTTTTGAAATTTGAAGTTGTTGAGTGTTAGAATCATTGAAATTAATTGAAGAACAAACGTTGTCGAAGGTTTAGTATTTGAAGGCCGAAGATTCAGAAAATGTCTGCAAGACTTTAGGCCTTCATCGTGTGGTATATTGGTATATGGGGAATCCACATCAATTGATACTAAAATGCAATTTTGCGGCAAATTAATATTAATGTTTTGCTATTTTACAGAAGTTTTGCTTGACAAACTTTGACAAAGGGTTTGTAGTATTTCGTTGTAGGAAAATTCTTTCATGGGCAACCGTAACTTGATACTGTGGGGCGTCCAGGTGGAGGTCTGACAGACTTGTAATTTTGGGTAGAGTATAAAATATAGGGGTTCTTTTAGGGGTTAGTAAATTAATAGTTTTATCTGATAGTTCTTCCTTCAGGCCTTGTAATTTGAGGTATTTTCTAATTTCTCGGTTATGCTTGTGGGTCAGTTCTTAAGAGGCGTAGATGAATCACTCAATTGTTTGTTAGCTTCTATGTAATCGGTAGTGTTCACTAGTTATTGCTCCTTTGTCCTGGAAGAATCAATCTACTTATTATTTTTTCAAACTTTGTATTGCTTTGAATTCTTCTTTTTTAGTAATGTTGTTTTGAATAAGATTTAGATGTGTTCAGAATCTTGGAAATAAGGGTCAGATTATGTTGCTTAAAATCAGATTAGAAAATTGCTCAATAGGATGGTTCGCAGGTAAAGATGGTATCTCTTGTATAGCTTTCCTGAACTTAATCAAAGAACTCGGGTAATTTACGAAAAGTAGTTAAAGTCTTTTTGATTTTGATGGAAATTGTGTTTTATTTTAATTTTTCTAACAAATTTAAAGTATCTGCTACAAGTTTAAGATGATCAAATTTAGGTTTGGGAGCGAATGTTAAACCTTTCGAGAATTGATAATTCACTCATACTAGGTTGGTAGTTAGAAAGGTTTTCAATATTAACTAAGGGTTTATCTTGAACAGAGGAAATGATCTGATTGGCAGAAAACTTCCAAACGTAACGATTCTATTGGTAAACCATTATTCACAACTTCTTGAGAAGAAAAATTGAGCATAGGAGTTCCATCTGTATGAAAATTTTGTCCAAGAATGTGGAGATTTGTGGTGGGCTTTGCCATTGATAGCCATTAACGACGGGATAGCCAACGGATTGGCTTTGCCAATTATTAAACTCGAAAAGGATGATGAAACTGTTTGCATGAATGGAAAGTTTACGATTGGGCACCAATGTGGTTGAGATACGCAGAGGACTGGATATTTGAGTGATAAGGGTCTGAATAAGAAGCATTAGAATCGTAATCACAGAAGATATTAGAGGGAGGTGGAATAGAACTGTACATTGAAAGCTAATTGAACTCTGAAGGTTTGAACTGAAAATAAATTGTCTACTATGACTTTCAAACAAAACTAGTAGTTTTTATGAGTATTGAACTTTTTTAATAAAGATTATGGCAGAAACTAAGTAAATTGTTTATTTCAAGTCCACTTAAATTGTACAGATTCGTTAAGTCAAAGTAGGATTTGACAAGGTTGTTGTTTTGTTCCAACAATAAATCTCTATAGGAGTTCAAACTAGATGAGTTAAATCAAAACTTTGTTTTTGTGTAAAACTTTGAATAGTATTACGTAATTTATATATTTGTCATAAAAAGTACGTTCAGGTTGATTTTTTAATTGCTAAACAACGTTTACCTTTCTTTGGCGCAAAGCTTCTTTCAATATATATCTATAATAGGCCCTACGTACCTACATCCAAAACTCATCATTAGTCCTTTGAGAAAATAACAGATAAAAAACCTAATTAAACTTTTCAAATTTTATTTTAAAATAAAACGATGTTTTAGTGTATAAATACGAGTACGTTTAATGTTTATTTCAGCTAGCCGAGCTAGAAAGTTGCATTTAGTTCAAATTCAGTGCATGTCATCCTAAAAGAAAGCTATTAAAAACAAAGCTATTTGAAGTTGAATAATACATACGACAACGGCATTTGACACATTTTACACCTTTTATCGTTGTTCCCTCAAAAAAGAGGAGATATATTTGTAGGAATTGATTAAGTATTTCTTTCTCAGGTCAAGCTGTAAAGGAAGATTTGCCGTGCAATAAAATCGCAATCAAGTAAAAGCCTTGGGGGTTTGGATCCAGCTCTCTAAACGTTACATTGCAATGATTGTTCAGTGCTTCTTGTTAGTAAGAACAATATTATCTCTTCAAATTACTGTTGAGATATTTATATTCAATCCCAGCGTTAATGTCGGGTAATGACCGCACGATTGTGCGTATAATGTGAGTTAATATATTTCTAGCTTTGTTGAAATATCACTAAAGATGTAGCTCATTCTAGAGGTTTGCGTACTGGCT